>OY294068.1:0-7500 GCA_958510875.1 Endomychus coccineus | reverse complement strand
TTAGGTTAGGTTAGGTTAGGTTAGGTTAGGTTAGGTTAGGTTAGGTTAGGTTAGGTTAGGTTAGGTTAGGTTAGGTTAGGTTAGGTTAGGTTAGGTTAGGTTAGGTTAGGTTAGGTTAGGTTAGGTTAGGTTAGGTTAGGTTAGGTTAGGTTAGGTTAGGTTAGGTTAGGTTAGGTTAGGTTAGGTTAGGTTAGGTTAGGTTAGGTTAGGTTAGGTTAGGTTAGGTTAGGTTAGGTTAGGTTAGGTTAGGTTAGGTTAGGTTAGGTTAGGTTAGGTTAGGTTAGGTTAGGTTAGGTTAGGTTAGGTTAGGTTAGGTTAGGTTAGGTTAGGTTAGGTTAGGTTAGGTTAGGTTAGGTTAGGTTAGGTTAGGTTAGGTTAGGTTAGGTTAGGTTAGGTTAGGTTAGGTTAGGTTAGGTTAGGTTAGGTTAGGTTAGGTTAGGTTAGGTTAGGTTAGGTTAGGTTAGGTTAGGTTAGGTTAGGTTAGGTTAGGTTAGGTTAGGTTAGGTTAGGTTAGGTTAGGTTAGGTTAGGTTAGGTTAGGTTAGGTTAGGTTAGGTTAGGTTAGGTTAGGTTAGGTTAGGTTAGGTTAGGTTAGGTTAGGTTAGGTTAGGTTAGGTTAGGTTAGGTTAGGTTAGGTTAGGTTAGGTTAGGTTAGGTTAGGTTAGGTTAGGTTAGGTTAGGTTAGGTTAGGTTAGGTTAGGTTAGGTTAGGTTAGGTTAGGTTAGGTTAGGTTAGGTTAGGTTAGGTTAGGTTAGGTTAGGTTAGGTTAGGTTAGGTTAGGTTAGGTTAGGTTAGGTTAGGTTAGGTTAGGTTAGGTTAGGTTAGGTTAGGTTAGGTTAGGTTAGGTTAGGTTAGGTTAGGTTAGGTTAGGTTAGGTTAGGTTAGGTTAGGTTAGGTTAGGTTAGGTTAGGTTAGGTTAGGTTAGGTTAGGTTAGGTTAGGTTAGGTTAGGTTAGGTTAGGTTAGGTTAGGTTAGGTTAGGTTAGGTTAGGTTAGGTTAGGTTAGGTTAGGTTAGGTTAGGTTAGGTTAGGTTAGGTTAGGTTAGGTTAGGTTAGGTTAGGTTAGGTTAGGTTAGGTTAGGTTAGGTTAGGTTAGGTTAGGTTAGGTTAGGTTAGGTTAGGTTAGGTTAGGTTAGGTTAGGTTAGGTTAGGTTAGGTTAGGTTAGGTTAGGTTAGGTTAGGTTAGGTTAGGTTAGGTTAGGTTAGGTTAGGTTAGGTTAGGTTAGGTTAGGTTAGGTTAGGTTAGGTTAGGTTAGGTTAGGTTAGGTTAGGTTAGGTTAGGTTAGGTTAGGTTAGGTTAGGTTAGGTTAGGTTAGGTTAGGTTAGGTTAGGTTAGGTTAGGTTAGGTTAGGTTAGGTTAGGTTAGGTTAGGTTAGGTTAGGTTAGGTTAGGTTAGGTTAGGTTAGGTTAGGTTAGGTTAGGTTAGGTTAGGTTAGGTTAGGTTAGGTTAGGTTAGGTTAGGTTAGGTTAGGTTAGGTTAGGTTAGGTTAGGTTAGGTTAGGTTAGGTTAGGTTAGGTTAGGTTAGGTTAGGTTAGGTTAGGTTAGGTTAGGTTAGGTTAGGTTAGGTTAGGTTAGGTTAGGTTAGGTTAGGTTAGGTTAGGTTAGGTTAGGTTAGGTTAGGTTAGGTTAGGTTAGGTTAGGTTAGGTTAGGTTAGGTTAGGTTAGGTTAGGTTAGGTTAGGTTAGGTTAGGTTAGGTTAGGTTAGGTTAGGTTAGGTTAGGTTAGGTTAGGTTAGGTTAGGTTAGGTTAGGTTAGGTTAGGTTAGGTTAGGTTAGGTTAGGTTAGGTTAGGTTAGGTTAGGTTAGGTTAGGTTAGGTTAGGTTAGGTTAGGTTAGGTTAGGTTAGGTTAGGTTAGGTTAGGTTAGGTTAGGTTAGGTTAGGTTAGGTTAGGTTAGGTTAGGTTAGGTTAGGTTAGGTTAGGTTAGGTTAGGTTAGGTTAGGTTAGGTTAGGTTAGGTTAGGTTAGGTTAGGTTAGGTTAGGTTAGGTTAGGTTAGGTTAGGTTAGGTTAGGTTAGGTTAGGTTAGGTTAGGTTAGGTTAGGTTAGGTTAGGTTAGGTTAGGTTAGGTTAGGTTAGGTTAGGTTAGGTTAGGTTAGGTTAGGTTAGGTTAGGTTAGGTTAGGTTAGGTTAGGTTAGGTTAGGTTAGGTTAGGTTAGGTTAGGTTAGGTTAGGTTAGGTTAGGTTAGGTTAGGTTAGGTTAGGTTAGGTTAGGTTAGGTTAGGTTAGGTTAGGTTAGGTTAGGTTAGGTTAGGTTAGGTTAGGTTAGGTTAGGTTAGGTTAGGTTAGGTTAGGTTAGGTTAGGTTAGGTTAGGTTAGGTTAGGTTAGGTTAGGTTAGGTTAGGTTAGGTTAGGTTAGGTTAGGTTAGGTTAGGTTAGGTTAGGTTAGGTTAGGTTAGGTTAGGTTAGGTTAGGTTAGGTTAGGTTAGGTTAGGTTAGGTTAGGTTAGGTTAGGTTAGGTTAGGTTAGGTTAGGTTAGGTTAGGTTAGGTTAGGTTAGGTTAGGTTAGGTTAGGTTAGGTTAGGTTAGGTTAGGTTAGGTTAGGTTAGGTTAGGTTAGGTTAGGTTAGGTTAGGTTAGGTTAGGTTAGGTTAGGTTAGGTTAGGTTAGGTTAGGTTAGGTTAGGTTAGGTTAGGTTAGGTTAGGTTAGGTTAGGTTAGGTTAGGTTAGGTTAGGTTAGGTTAGGTTAGGTTAGGTTAGGTTAGGTTAGGTTAGGTTAGGTTAGGTTAGGTTAGGTTAGGTTAGGTTAGGTTAGGTTAGGTTAGGTTAGGTTAGGTTAGGTTAGGTTAGGTTAGGTTAGGTTAGGTTAGGTTAGGTTAGGTTAGGTTAGGTTAGGTTAGGTTAGGTTAGGTTAGGTTAGGTTAGGTTAGGTTAGGTTAGGTTAGGTTAGGTTAGGTTAGGTTAGGTTAGGTTAGGTTAGGTTAGGTTAGGTTAGGTTAGGTTAGGTTAGGTTAGGTTAGGTTAGGTTAGGTTAGGTTAGGTTAGGTTAGGTTAGGTTAGGTTAGGTTAGGTTAGGTTAGGTTAGGTTAGGTTAGGTTAGGTTAGGTTAGGTTAGGTTAGGTTAGGTTAGGTTAGGTTAGGTTAGGTTAGGTTAGGTTAGGTTAGGTTAGGTTAGGTTAGGTTAGGTTAGGTTAGGTTAGGTTAGGTTAGGTTAGGTTAGGTTAGGTTAGGTTAGGTTAGGTTAGGTTAGGTTAGGTTAGGTTAGGTTAGGTTAGGTTAGGTTAGGTTAGGTTAGGTTAGGTTAGGTTAGGTTAGGTTAGGTTAGGTTAGGTTAGGTTAGGTTAGGTTAGGTTAGGTTAGGTTAGGTTAGGTTAGGTTAGGTTAGGTTAGGTTAGGTTAGGTTAGGTTAGGTTAGGTTAGGTTAGGTTAGGTTAGGTTAGGTTAGGTTAGGTTAGGTTAGGTTAGGTTAGGTTAGGTTAGGTTAGGTTAGGTTAGGTTAGGTTAGGTTAGGTTAGGTTAGGTTAGGTTAGGTTAGGTTAGGTTAGGTTAGGTTAGGTTAGGTTAGGTTAGGTTAGGTTAGGTTAGGTTAGGTTAGGTTAGGTTAGGTTAGGTTAGGTTAGGTTAGGTTAGGTTAGGTTAGGTTAGGTTAGGTTAGGTTAGGTTAGGTTAGGTTAGGTTAGGTTAGGTTAGGTTAGGTTAGGTTAGGTTAGGTTAGGTTAGGTTAGGTTAGGTTAGGTTAGGTTAGGTTAGGTTAGGTTAGGTTAGGTTAGGTTAGGTTAGGTTAGGTTAGGTTAGGTTAGGTTAGGTTAGGTTAGGTTAGGTTAGGTTAGGTTAGGTTAGGTTAGGTTAGGTTAGGTTAGGTTAGGTTAGGTTAGGTTAGGTTAGGTTAGGTTAGGTTAGGTTAGGTTAGGTTAGGTTAGGTTAGGTTAGGTTAGGTTAGGTTAGGTTAGGTTAGGTTAGGTTAGGTTAGGTTAGGTTAGGTTAGGTTAGGTTAGGTTAGGTTAGGTTAGGTTAGGTTAGGTTAGGTTAGGTTAGGTTAGGTTAGGTTAGGTTAGGTTAGGTTAGGTTAGGTTAGGTTAGGTTAGGTTAGGTTAGGTTAGGTTAGGTTAGGTTAGGTTAGGTTAGGTTAGGTTAGGTTAGGTTAGGTTAGGTTAGGTTAGGTTAGGTTAGGTTAGGTTAGGTTAGGTTAGGTTAGGTTAGGTTAGGTTAGGTTAGGTTAGGTTAGGTTAGGTTAGGTTAGGTTAGGTTAGGTTAGGTTAGGTTAGGTTAGGTTAGGTTAGGTTAGGTTAGGTTAGGTTAGGTTAGGTTAGGTTAGGTTAGGTTAGGTTAGGTTAGGTTAGGTTAGGTTAGGTTAGGTTAGGTTAGGTTAGGTTAGGTTAGGTTAGGTTAGGTTAGGTTAGGTTAGGTTAGGTTAGGTTAGGTTAGGTTAGGTTAGGTTAGGTTAGGTTAGGTTAGGTTAGGTTAGGTTAGGTTAGGTTAGGTTAGGTTAGGTTAGGTTAGGTTAGGTTAGGTTAGGTTAGGTTAGGTTAGGTTAGGTTAGGTTAGGTTAGGTTAGGTTAGGTTAGGTTAGGTTAGGTTAGGTTAGGTTAGGTTAGGTTAGGTTAGGTTAGGTTAGGTTAGGTTAGGTTAGGTTAGGTTAGGTTAGGTTAGGTTAGGTTAGGTTAGGTTAGGTTAGGTTAGGTTAGGTTAGGTTAGGTTAGGTTAGGTTAGGTTAGGTTAGGTTAGGTTAGGTTAGGTTAGGTTAGGTTAGGTTAGGTTAGGTTAGGTTAGGTTAGGTTAGGTTAGGTTAGGTTAGGTTAGGTTAGGTTAGGTTAGGTTAGGTTAGGTTAGGTTAGGTTAGGTTAGGTTAGGTTAGGTTAGGTTAGGTTAGGTTAGGTTAGGTTAGGTTAGGTTAGGTTAGGTTAGGTTAGGTTAGGTTAGGTTAGGTTAGGTTAGGTTAGGTTAGGTTAGGTTAGGTTAGGTTAGGTTAGGTTAGGTTAGGTTAGGTTAGGTTAGGTTAGGTTAGGTTAGGTTAGGTTAGGTTAGGTTAGGTTAGGTTAGGTTAGGTTAGGTTAGGTTAGGTTAGGTTAGGTTAGGTTAGGTTAGGTTAGGTTAGGTTAGGTTAGGTTAGGTTAGGTTAGGTTAGGTTAGGTTAGGTTAGGTTAGGTTAGGTTAGGTTAGGTTAGGTTAGGTTAGGTTAGGTTAGGTTAGGTTAGGTTAGGTTAGGTTAGGTTAGGTTAGGTTAGGTTAGGTTAGGTTAGGTTAGGTTAGGTTAGGTTAGGTTAGGTTAGGTTAGGTTAGGTTAGGTTAGGTTAGGTTAGGTTAGGTTAGGTTAGGTTAGGTTAGGTTAGGTTAGGTTAGGTTAGGTTAGGTTAGGTTAGGTTAGGTTAGGTTAGGTTAGGTTAGGTTAGGTTAGGTTAGGTTAGGTTAGGTTAGGTTAGGTTAGGTTAGGTTAGGTTAGGTTAGGTTAGGTTAGGTTAGGTTAGGTTAGGTTAGGTTAGGTTAGGTTAGGTTAGGTTAGGTTAGGTTAGGTTAGGTTAGGTTAGGTTAGGTTAGGTTAGGTTAGGTTAGGTTAGGTTAGGTTAGGTTAGGTTAGGTTAGGTTAGGTTAGGTTAGGTTAGGTTAGGTTAGGTTAGGTTAGGTTAGGTTAGGTTAGGTTAGGTTAGGTTAGGTTAGGTTAGGTTAGGTTAGGTTAGGTTAGGTTAGGTTAGGTTAGGTTAGGTTAGGTTAGGTTAGGTTAGGTTAGGTTAGGTTAGGTTAGGTTAGGTTAGGTTAGGTTAGGTTAGGTTAGGTTAGGTTAGGTTAGGTTAGGTTAGGTTAGGTTAGGTTAGGTTAGGTTAGGTTAGGTTAGGTTAGGTTAGGTTAGGTTAGGTTAGGTTAGGTTAGGTTAGGTTAGGTTAGGTTAGGTTAGGTTAGGTTAGGTTAGGTTAGGTTAGGTTAGGTTAGGTTAGGTTAGGTTAGGTTAGGTTAGGTTAGGTTAGGTTAGGTTAGGTTAGGTTAGGTTAGGTTAGGTTAGGTTAGGTTAGGTTAGGTTAGGTTAGGTTAGGTTAGGTTAGGTTAGGTTAGGTTAGGTTAGGTTAGGTTAGGTTAGGTTAGGTTAGGTTAGGTTAGGTTAGGTTAGGTTAGGTTAGGTTAGGTTAGGTTAGGTTAGGTTAGGTTAGGTTAGGTTAGGTTAGGTTAGGTTAGGTTAGGTTAGGTTAGGTTAGGTTAGGTTAGGTTAGGTTAGGTTAGGTTAGGTTAGGTTAGGTTAGGTTAGGTTAGGTTAGGTTAGGTTAGGTTAGGTTAGGTTAGGTTAGGTTAGGTTAGGTTAGGTTAGGTTAGGTTAGGTTAGGTTAGGTTAGGTTAGGTTAGGTTAGGTTAGGTTAGGTTAGGTTAGGTTAGGTTAGGTTAGGTTAGGTTAGGTTAGGTTAGGTTAGGTTAGGTTAGGTTAGGTTAGGTTAGGTTAGGTTAGGTTAGGTTAGGTTAGGTTAGGTTAGGTTAGGTTAGGTTAGGTTAGGTTAGGTTAGGTTAGGTTAGGTTAGGTTAGGTTAGGTTAGGTTAGGTTAGGTTAGGTTAGGTTAGGTTAGGTTAGGTTAGGTTAGGTTAGGTTAGGTTAGGTTAGGTTAGGTTAGGTTAGGTTAGGTTAGGTTAGGTTAGGTTAGGTTAGGTTAGGTTAGGTTAGGTTAGGTTAGGTTAGGTTAGGTTAGGTTAGGTTAGGTTAGGTTAGGTTAGGTTAGGTTAGGTTAGGTTAGGTTAGGTTAGGTTAGGTTAGGTTAGGTTAGGTTAGGTTAGGTTAGGTTAGGTTAGGTTAGGTTAGGTTAGGTTAGGTTAGGTTAGGTTAGGTTAGGTTAGGTTAGGTTAGGTTAGGTTAGGTTAGGTTAGGTTAGGTTAGGTTAGGTTAGGTTAGGTTAGGTTAGGTTAGGTTAGGTTAGGTTAGGTTAGGTTAGGTTAGGTTAGGTTAGGTTAGGTTAGGTTAGGTTAGGTTAGGTTAGGTTAGGTTAGGTTAGGTTAGGTTAGGTTAGGTTAGGTTAGGTTAGGTTAGGTTAGGTTAGGTTAGGTTAGGTTAGGTTAGGTTAGGTTAGGTTAGGTTAGGTTAGGTTAGGTTAGGTTAGGTTAGGTTAGGTTAGGTTAGGTTAGGTTAGGTTAGGTTAGGTTAGGTTAGGTTAGGTTAGGTTAGGTTAGGTTAGGTTAGGTTAGGTTAGGTTAGGTTAGGTTAGGTTAGGTTAGGTTAGGTTAGGTTAGGTTAGGTTAGGTTAGGTTAGGTTAGGTTAGGTTAGGTTAGGTTAGGTTAGGTTAGGTTAGGTTAGGTTAGGTTAGGTTAGGTTAGGTTAGGTTAGGTTAGGTTAGGTTAGGTTAGGTTAGGTTAGGTTAGGTTAGGTTAGGTTAGGTTAGGTTAGGTTAGGTTAGGTTAGGTTAGGTTAGGTTAGGTTAGGTTAGGTTAGGTTAGGTTAGGTTAGGTTAGGTTAGGTTAGGTTAGGTTAGGTTAGGTTAGGTTAGGTTAGGTTAGGTTAGGTTAGGTTAGGTTAGGTTAGGTTAGGTTAGGTTAGGTTAGGTTAGGTTAGGTTAGGTTAGGTTAGGTTAGGTTAGGTTAGGTTAGGTTAGGTTAGG